>OU898282.1:96887623-96895123 GCA_918026665.1 Diabrotica balteata
TATAATATAAATGACACACACAAAGCACAGAATAAATAACAATCAGAATCATAGATAAATAATATAATATTAGAGATAAATAGGCAACTCAATGTATAAATTTCGTTCATTAGGATCCCTTACAACTGATGTCATTACTAATAATCTTTTGGCGGGAAATTCAAATAAACACCCCTTACATACATACCCTTTAGCGCCTCTTGCGGGCTATTTAGTTACTAATTAAAATTTACTGGAAAATATCTTACTATTTTCCGATCAAATAATCTTACATATATTATTAAAAACACATATTTTCAGAAACAAATATTAAATACTATTATTGTTTGCTTCCTGACAACTTATAATCATCATCCTTTTTGTAATTTTTCCATGATTTGTACACAACGGAACAATACAATAATTCACCATGTTTAGTTTTTTTACTAGCACAACACAAAAATTCTTTGCTACAATAGGTAACTCAAACTAAACTTTAAAAGCTAAGTAACCAACTTAATTTAAATTAAGAATAAAAAATGCAAATGCAAATTTAAAGATAATAAAATAAAATTGAAAACTTGTAAAACAAACGAAAGATCTGTCATTACTTTTGAGAGAATTGACATTGCGGAATTAAGCTTCGTTTATTTATATCATTGACACCCCGAGACTGTGTTAAAATAAATGATTGGTTAAAGCCTTCGTAAAAGAGATAGGCTGTCATTTCTCTTTGCTAAGTCCCTATTATTATTAAAAAAAAAATATCTGGAAATGCGAATGCGCCAAATTTAAAATTTTTCCGACACTTATTAAGAGTAGCTATAAAATAGTTTTTAGAATGTGTCTTTAGACGAGAAAGTGTTAATTAAATATTAACGATAATAGTCTAAAATGCGACACAATTATTAAAAAACTTTAATATAAATAAGATTTCATGTAACAGTTGGGATAAATAATAACATAACCCAACTAAATTTGATGTCTTAAACAAGGAAAGAGACTCTGTTTCCTTGTTTAATGTGGCCTCTCAAGATGGCACTTCCTGTCTAACAATATTTTTGCCCCCACTACCTTTACATTCCCTCTTTTGTCTTTTTGCTCGATGCTGGGGTCAAAGTGATGGGGAAATGTTTCAAGGCCATGCAAATAAGTTTCCGGGCATGATCAGAATGCCCACTCTTAGATGCTGCCTTTGAAGTTTGTCAGCACGCGATCGCTATATTTTAAACGAAAGCAGACTCGAATTGAGAAATTTGTGACAAGCTACGACAGAACAGTAATTTAAATTTTTAGAAACTAATTTAGTAAATTTGAAATAATTTAATCTATTCTTCAACTAAAAGTACGAATAAAATAGTGCATATTATGTCTATAGTTGCCGTAAATAAATTAAACCTGTTTAATTATTTCTATGCACACAATATAAAATGTCATTGAACAGCACTGGTTTCCGATTAAAACATGGATAATTCCGTCTGCGCGAACGAGATGCACGTACTTATTTTTTCACGAGTGGATATTCTGATTGTTTATTATTCTGTGCCTAACGACTATAAGTTAAATAATTTGAAGCACGACAAATGAGCTAATGTGACTGTCAATGAAAAACTCTTCTCAGCAAATTGCTCTCTTGAGCAATAAAAATTATAAACGTCAGAATTTACAGTAAACAAGGTATCAAAGACATGATTATTGTGATTTATATGGACAAGCGGCTTATTTTGCACTACACTAGTTTTCTGTGTAGCTCTGTTCTTCTGCATGTTCTGCGTTTAAGGCTATCTTGCTTAATTTAATCTTACATACCTTTGTATACCACTACTATTCTTGATACTAAAACAATCAGTCCAATGGACTCAGTTCTAGAGATCTTGTGGCCCATTCCACAGAACCACCATATCTGATTTAACTCTCGCTATAGGTATTAACTAAGCACACGTTTAATATTTATTGTACAATGCGGTGATACTCCATCGTGTTAAAACCACATATTAACCACATATTAATAATAATTATTATATCTGTTAACAAACCCATTGCAATGAAATGTTGATTTGTCAGAAAATATAATGTTTTCCAAAAAATTTACGTTTTGATTATAAAAAATTTGCTTCCCGCATATAAAAAATTCAATATTCTCTGAATATCATTTTTTTTAATTCCTGATACAACTGAATTTTAAATGGGTGAAATCTCTTTTTTGTTATAATTCTTCAAGTTTTCCTTGCACTTAAGTTCTGTATTATTACCATAATTCGAAATATACATAGATTTTAATTCGCTCAAAACCTTTTTGATGTTAATGGTTTTAAATATTGCACATTGTCAGAAGGAACTAAGCGGGTTAAAAGTTTTACTAATTCTTTTTTTCCAGAATGTCGTCTATGCAGATATCTGTGATCAGCTGATATAATAATAATATACACTTTTAAAACTAATCAACCGTTCCTAGCGCATTCGCCCAATACAAAAAATATCCACCAATTCTTCAAGTTTAAAAAATTTATATACATTTTATATAAAATTTATTAGTCACAAAAAATGCAACTATACCAATAATACCAACTTTTATAACACAATTAAATACTATATAGTTTATTAAATATTTTGACAGGTACATTTAACGTTTCTTTGTTTCAAAAAATACTGATAATACTTTATTAAAATGTAGGTACCTAGTTAAAATTAAAGTTTTATTTATCGTTTACCTGACACATTTACATTTAACCCTTTGTAAGTTTTTGTCTTTTTGTCTTGCGCTTCAATGCGCTTCCCGTTTAATACGTATGCGCATATACGTGTTTGCCGACGTTTGTTGTAAACAAATTCGTAAGTGTAAAATTGAAAAAACAAGTACAGAAGATAAGTGTTTATTAATTATTGTATTAAAATGCACACAAATCAAAGAAAATATTCAAAAAACTAAAACATATAACTCTATATTAGAATAGCAGAAGTTTAGGCTCAGTATATGTTTTTATTATGGTAGTTTTCAAAACAAGGTACTACACAAAAATTCTCACACTGTTGGCAACAATAGATTGTTTCTTTGCGTACTTTTTTTTTTTACTGCAAACGAGACATCTTTTTCTGGTTTGCTTATTTTAATTAGTCTTTTTCAAACGTTATAGGAAGTGTCTCTCAATGAGTCGCGAAGGAGAATGTTGATGGTCCTTAGTTTTAATAGATTGCCATGACTTGGGTAAATGAATTTTTTCTAGAATTTCTCATGTCAAGATAAGGTGAAAATCTGAAAATGATATTTTAGATGACGTTTTTATTTTGCAGACAGCGTGCGCCTATTAAAATAGACATATCAACGAAGTCGAAAAAAATACTTTTTTGTACCACTTGATGGTTTTTCGTGCAGACTCGATCGAACTTAGTAACATGTATGTACGATCTACAGCACCCATTTTACTATTATAGTCAACTACTACCTGAGGTTTTGATATAATATTGTCAGCATGGTCCTTTTTTTTCCGTAGCAACAATATTTGGTTTATAAAATGTACTCAACATACGAACTTCGCGTTTGTCTTGCCATTTAAGCGCAAGTAATTTTTTTTATGTAAAGGCTTCTGTCTTGCCCCGATTTAGTTTTTGTGTCACAGAAGGCATGTTTTTTCTATTATTCTTTACAGTGCCACATGCATTTGTCTTTTTTGACCATAGTAAGCTATACGAATTTGGACTTGTATACCAGTTATCGGTATATAGAGTATGGTCAGAATATAACAGTTTTTTTTTTTCGAAGGTATGTATTGTTTGAAGCTTAGTCTTCCTTTGAACAACATCCAACCTTCATCAATGCATAAATTTTCAAACGGGTAAAACACTTCTTTGTATGCTTTAAGAAGATGAAATACAAATAATCTTATTTTATGTAGTTTTTCGTTTTTCTTAGTATCGTTGGTATTGTCGACAAAATGCAAATTTCGTTAAATCAATAAATAAGGGTCTCGCGTAAAAATTTGTGAAAATATTGGTGTCAACAACAAAGAATCTTTAGACCAATAGTCTATCAGCCTTAGTTTTTTTACTTGCGCCATCAAAATTGACAAAGCTATAAAACAGTACATTTGACTTACAGTTATTTCACTCCATTGTTTTGTATGGCTTCTCTGAATATTTTCGTTTTGGGAGCAGAAAAGATTTGTTTGTTTCGTAATTAGTGTTACGATATTTACAGAGAAAAACAGTTGAAAACAATCGAAAATACTCAGGCTATCATTTTGAATTGAGCAGCCTGAACGTTCATTACCAAAGGGATGTGTTTTTGGTTTATATACATCACCGTCTTTCCGCCACTGGATCTGATCATCATCATCGACTAATCTCATTTTTTTCCGTCTTGATTCAGCTGAAAGTAAAAAAATAATACAAAAATAAGTCAAATTGTGCTACAGATAAAATTATAACTAAAACTTCTTCTTCTTCTTAACATGCCATACACCAAAGTGCGTAGGCGACTATCTCATTACTAGAATTCTGTTCTTGGCGGCGTGACACAGCTCGCCTGTATTGTGTATTCCTGTCCATTCTTTAATATTCCTTAACCAGGATAATTGTTTGCGGCCGGCTCCTCTCCTACCTTCGATCTTCCCTTGTAGGATTAACTGTGGTATTTCATATTTTGCTCCTCTCAATATGTGCCCAAGGTAACCAATCTTGCGTTTTTTAATTAATTCAAAGAGTTCTCTTTCCACGCCGGCTCTCTTAAGGACGTCATCGTTTCGAACTCTATCCACCCAAGGTATGCGCATCATTCTTCTCAATGACCACATTTCAAATGCTTCAAGTTTGTTGATAGATGTTTTTTTCAAAGTCCACGTTTCCATGCCATAAAGCAAGATGGACCATATGTAGCACTTGACCATTTCTGTAGCGTATTTCGAAATTTAGGTTTTGATTACATAGGAGCGATCTGAATTTCACAAAAGCTTGTCTTGCCATTTGTATTCGAGTTTTTATCTCGTGTTGTGGATCCGATTGGTCATTGATTGTGGTGCCAAGGTATTTAAAAGTTTTCACGCGTTTTATACGATCGTCACCTATGCATATTATCGGGTTTTCTATCTAAAACTAATTTTTACGATATATTTATTAGAATTTACCAAGTTCATCAGTATCAGTGGAACAACCCAGGATTTAATACTGGATTTTCTACTTGTAGGTCTAGTTTTGTATCTAATACATCAGTTATTATTTGTTCGTCTACTTCATTCTCGTTTTCAGAGAAATCTCTCTCTGAGTCACTTTCTGCTTTCAAAACTAAACTCTCTCATCATTATCCGACTCTTCAAAAGCTCTAACTCTTCTTTAGTTCAGATATCTTTTTTTTTGTGGATTCCATTTGTTAAAAAAAATTATTAATATAATTCAAAATACTAAATGTAGATAATGTGGTTGAAAAGCAAATTAAGCACGTAGCACCATCGTCAACAAATGACTAAACATTTTTTTCAAATGTACTAACTTTACTTCAACTCCTACGCAGTTCATCGTAGCTGTGTGAAATTCAATAAGCGATGACATGTAAGAAATAGTATACAATACGCAAATTTTAAAAGCGATTATGAAAGTTTCCCAGATCTAAAGTACATTTTGATGTAAGTGAATATATTGTCTACCGTATCTGTGGCAAGAAACCTTTTGCAGGTTCCCGACGCTAAAGGGTTAAATTTACATATATTTTGTATAAAACATTACACATATGTTTACAAACGAACATCTAACTTATTTATATATTCTACCGACTCTGGAGTCTCCATTAGGAAATCCTCTGACCTGCCTTGATAGGATCTTGTGGGACACTGTTCTGTAATGTGACAGATGGTTTGTGGTTGTCCGCAGTCACAGAGTGGGATGGTCGTTTACCCCATTTGTGCATCATATAACCGCATCTGCCATGTTTGGTTCTGATTCGGTTCAACATAGTCCATGTGTTGCGTGATAAGTCAAAACCTGGTGGTTTTTGTGTGATGCAGGGTAAGCTGCTATTTTGTTGTTCCATCCATTCTCGAGTCCAAGTGGTCGTTAAGTTGAACTCATTTTCAACTGCAATCTGTGCTATTTTTATTGGTGGTCGTCTGAAGCGTAAACGGTTACCGTTGGCAGCATCAATATCTTGATGAATTGGCAGGGTCTCGTGGCTAAGTATCTTATGGTACTCACTAGTGAGTGAGTGTATACGCTGTAGTCTGGGTGGTGGAATGTGGCTCAGGACTGGGAGCCATTGCGTAGGGATGGATTTGATAACACCAGCAATCATTCTCATTGTATTGTTCAATTGGGCATCTACTTTGTGTGTATGTCGGCTGTTAAGCCAGGCTAAAGAGCAGTATTCGGCGGTTGAGAAGAGAAGGCCTAGGGCAGATGATCGCAAGGTGGAAGCCGATGCTCCCCATGTTGTGCCGCACAGCTTCTGGATGATGTTGTTTCTGGATTTAAGTTTTCCGCTGTTTTTGACAGATGTTCCTTGAAAGATAGGGTTCTATCAAGACTCACCCCAAGGTACTAAAATTAAAAAAAGTTATTTAACTGATCTTACCCGTAAATACAATAATTTAACTAACGATATATTTAATAAAGCAAAGCGATTATAAATTCATTTGTTTGCTAAAAATTGCTAGGGTAGATTTTAAAATTGGTTGTTTATTTAATTCAATAATTAATTTATGTATTAGTTATTATATTTGTTAGTATGGTAGATATTATTTTGCAAAATGATGAGTTATTAAATTTAACTTAGCGTAAATTCATTTTTAGCCTACGTTTTATTTAAATTTTTTATATTTGAATGTATTTGCTAAAATATAAATATAATTATTATAATTTTTATTTGTCATTAAAAATATAATTGTTTTTGTGACAAGATTTTAATTAAAAATTTGAAAAAAGTTTATATACTGTGTGTTTATAAAGTGAATAACAAAAGGTAGGAAGTAATATGTTCTACAATATACAATATTAATATACAGGTTAGTCCTTTGTGTGAACAAATAAATAATTTTTTTAATTGAAAATAGTGATATAATACATATATATATATATATATATATATATATATATATATATATATATATATATATATATATATATATGTAAAATCTTCTTCTTCTTTGGGTGCCGTGTCCGTATTCAGACGTTGGCCGTCATCATGTTTACAATTTCCTGAAACCTTTCTCTGTCGGCTGCTGCGCGAAATAATTCTTCTACTGTGAAACCACTTCTTCTTCTTCGTCTAGCCATTCACGTCCACATCTGAACATAAGCCTCTTCAAGTCTTCCTTTCCATTGTTTTTTATTGTACGCTACTTGTAGCCAATTTTTCCCGGCAGTCCTTTTCAGATCATCTGTCCATCTCATAGGAGGTCTGCCTCTGGGTCTTTTGTGTTGGTATGGTCTCCAGGTTAAAATTGATCTGTGCCATTTGTTTAGATCGCTCCTAGCTACATGTCCAGCGTATTCCCATTTCAGCTTTAATGCTTTTTGCACCACATCGGTGACTTTGGT